>CM037853.1:218506600-218543586 GCA_021234595.1 Delia radicum | reverse complement strand
GGATCCTGACGCTGAATTTACAACAGCCGCATTGAATCTATTCAAAAACAATTTCTTCTGTTTTGTCTAAGGAGTTCTTTTCCAATCGTGTTGAAGATCTTCCGTCATACACCATTAGATTGTCATAATTAACTGCCAACACTTAAAAGCCGTAGAATATGCTTAATGTGGTATTCTTAACCAATCTGCTTAAGGGAAATACTACCTCTGACTTTCTGCTGGGCATTATCAACTGTAACGTTCCCCAACGACCGACTCGTAATTATACCCCATACACCTTCAAGCTGTACCAACGAACTAGGCAAATGCCGATCCTTATAAAAGAATATGTCGGCAGTTTATTGATACACAGAAAAAATTATGGGCCAAAAAATATCTAATTAATCGATTGTTTGAATATCAATGGCAATTTAAATAATTTTTTTAATTGATTCAATTAAAAAATTTTATTGAATTTTCTAATATATCCATACAGTGTTGACAACATGTAAACAAAATTTTTAAAAATTTGGCAAACTATTTTTTTTTTATTTTATTAGATTAAATAATCAAACAAAGGTTTAATTACATCAATATATTATTTAATTTGTAAATAAAAAGAAAAAAAAATCGCAAATGAATTAACTTTTAATAAGTTGAATAGTTTAACCGATTTCAAGTACACGCAAAATCGTAGTTATTCACTAAAGTTTGCAACACTCTTTTTGTTGATATATTCGTGTACGCATGAAAACTTAATTCAGTTTCGGTGTTTTTCTGTGGTAATAAAAGTGCACATGTGGATTTAAATAAACCTTATCGAAAAAGGACAATTAAACTATTATTTTTTGTAAATAATTAAATTTCAATAAGTATAAGTGTCATTAAAAACCTATCATTTTAAAGTAGTGTGTGTGTTTTTTTAAGAAAGCAATTCAATTACAAGAAAAAGTTCAAGACAAGACAAGCAAAACAAAAATTTTGTCTTTACTTTTATTTGTTTCTTATAAAACATTTTTATATTAAAAGCTTTAATTTTATTATAAATAAAATGTCACTTTAATTTACAAACCTACATTTCTTTTTTTTATTTAACAAAAATAAAAAAATACGAGTTTTCAATTAAAACTACCATTGTTTTCTTCTCAAGTTTCAATTAAAGTTTTAATCAATTTAACTAAACTTTTTAATTGAGGTTGTAAAGAAGAACAATAACTCTTTTAATTGATATTATTATTATTTTAATTGAAAGAGTTTTAATAAACTGTCTGCAAATTTTTTTAGGTTAATACTATCATTTCAGTGGTAGGTGCAAAATCAATTAAAATATTAATTGATTCAATAAAATTTTTAATTGAAACCCGTTTTTAGTTTTTTCTGTGTATGTACGATTTTTTTTTTAATTATTCTGCCAACATTAGTCTTATGAAGCGTAATATAATTTTGTTTTTAAATAATCAGAATTCATTTTATTATTATTATTATAATTTTATTATTATTTAATATTATAGTCTGTAAGGATGTAATTCCATAGACTCAAATAAAATAAAAAAAAAGATGAATATTATGCTAAATCCACACGAGTTAATCATTTATCTTAAACGGTGCAAAAGTTAGTTCAAAAGTTAGTTTAAAACAAATTAAAAATATTAGATTACCGTTTTTTGCTTGAATTTAATTAAGTTACATCAATTTATAGAACTCATTATATTATTTTCTTATTTCAAAATATATATTACACCACCAAAAAATGAACCACTTATTTTGGAAGTAGTCTATTTCAAAAAAATTTATATAATGATAGGTTTCCATAACATTCAATGTCTTCTATTCACTAGTTTTTTGTCAAAACTTTAAAAATCGCTAAAATTTAACGGAATTCTTGTATTTTAAGTTATTTTTGATAACACGGATGAGCTTTCTATAAAAGAATTGCCTTGGTCTTGTAATCACTGTTGCCAGGTTTGACGATTTATCGTCATTTTGACGATATTTAGTACCTAAGTAACTAAATGACGATTGGACGATTTTTGCTTCCAAAAGGACGATTTTTTGACAAACGTTTAATATGCCAGCAAAACATGTTGATTTGCTTTTATTAAAAAATCACCGGATTATTTTTGGATTTTTATATTTCGTTAAATTAGAAACTATTTTTATTGAAAGTTTAGCAAAAAGTTATTTTATGGATTCATGTTAGCTTTATGTTAATTTATTTTCTGCACTTCATAAAGACCACTGCAATGTAGCTAAAAACAAATGAAATATCACTTGAAAAAGGAACGACTTACATTTTAGTAAATTCAACTAACATAGTCATTGGTTTTTTACTGTTCAAAAATTAACTACAATTGTATTATTAATGAGTGATTCAGTCAGTGCAGTAAAAAATAAACAAACATTAATTTGTTTTATTTTTTAAATAAAAAAAAAAAAATACTGTATAAAATGAATGTAAAATCATAATACTGTAATTTAATGTGGTTTGTTTTTTAAATGAACTACAATTGTAGTCAAAAATGAAATTTCTTTACAAATGACTGTTTTTTCACTTAAAAATAAAGATACTGTATTACAACTGAAACAACGACAAATAATTACAGCAGAAGTTCCCTGTAGGTATGTGCTTACTTTTTTCATGGTTGGCAAACACTACCTTTTCATTACAATGACAGTTGCCTGCCACGGCCACACCAATGCCGTTATGATCGTTTCAAGCTACGATTTAAATAGTGTGTCTTTACATGGTTCATTTCAAAATTTTACCCATTAAATTTGTTGCATCAACAAATAACGTTATAAATCGTCGTTTCGGTATTTTAGCGTTATTTGACTTTAACTAGTTCAAGATATTTCAAAATCAAACAGGTTAAATAGAAAACTAAAACCGTTTACATAAGAAGAAACAATGTCTTTAATGGAATCGCTTTTTTTAAATTTCCATTCCGCTATTAGTGTTACTGTGATAGCCAATCGTTATTATGAAAAGTTATTGAATGCCAACCCTGCTTTTTTTAATATTTATATTTTTATAAAGTTTAATTAGTGTAAGATTGAGATAAAAATAAAATATTTTTTAAATTAAAAAAAACATCCTAGTTTTTGCGCAACAAACATCGAGTTTGAATATTCTGATTTATAAATCCAAAAATAAATCCGGTGCTTAAAAAACAGGCCTAATAATAATATAAATAAAGTGTTCCAAAGTGAAACTTCAGATATTCACAATTTGTATTTGAAAATGGAAAAACCTGCAGTAATAAACAATATTTAAATAAAAATAAATAATAATATAAATAATAAATAATTTTTAGCAATATTAAAAACCAACCCAAAATGAAAAATATGAAATATTCAAAAATTTCACAATTTATTTTATTAAACTATGTCATCACATGTAATGCAATTTGAAACTTTTATTCTTTAATGGAAGTCCAAATTTAATAGTTAAAGAAAATAACATTGTTAAAGAATTTCTAAACTATTTAAAGAATTTAGATTTAAAAATTGTGCTACTGAAGTAGTGTTTACAGAATTATGTAGAAGGAATTAACAGTTAAAGTGGTAAGTGCTATCGTTATAAAATATCATGATTTTCGAAGTTTAAGTTACAGAAAAGTGTAAAAATCGTATTATATTACACCGATAGTACATGAGCACTTGAATGTGAATTACATTATTATTCTTTTTTTTTATTAAAACTTTATCCCACTTGTAACAAATATTTTTTGTTTGACGATTTTTGAAAATATAATGACGATTTTTAACGATTTTTATTGAAAATTGAACGATTTTATGCTCAACATACCTGGCAACACTGTAATCAATCGATCTCCAGATCAAAAGTCTGCTCTTTGAATTTTCCTAGCATTTTTCAAATGCATTTTTTAACCTTCATACCATCCTGGGTAGTTTGCGACCCATAGGCGATTTAATTTTTGAATATTTCTTTAATTATTTACCAGAAAACAACAAAACTTTATGTTTTAGAAAATTTTGTAATTTTTCATCAGAAAAGCATAGTTTTACAATAATAAAATGTCTGCTTTTTTGAAAGTGCTATTAAAAAACTTACGTTTTTCTCTCAAATTCATTAACCCACTTTAGTCTGGAATACAAAATGACCCACGATTTGTTAATTTATTTATTAACCACCTATTACCGCGCCTCTGGTCAGATCCGGAAAGACATTTTTATCAGACTTTTTCTATTGATTGAGCTAGAAAATTCTGTTGATTTCACTAATTCTTAATTAATTGAACTACAAGCTGTCAACCGAATTTTAGTGCTTCTAAAATTTAGTCACGTAAATTTAGCAGACTGTGATTCTCAACTTCATTAAAAATTGTGCTGTCGCAAATTAAGCTACTATTTTCTGTTGTCGTGGCTTAATTTTCAACTATTTGTATGGGTTTTTTAGTGGGGTGTAACTATGTTCTCAAGCCATGATTTCTATAAAAAACAAAATGCTAAAAAAAAATTTAATTTGGCAAATTTTTTAAAAAGTTTGAAAAAATTTTTGTATTTACAAATTTTAAAATGCTTTTTTGATTCGAAGATGATATTACTAAGAAAATCAGTTCACGCAATACGCTAACCAATTTCAAATATAATTCTGAATGTCGGACTCAAAAATCATATATTTTCAAAAAATTTACGTCAATTTTTTATGAGTTTGTGATGTTCGTACTAATAAAGCGTAGCACGAATGTCGTGCAAGACATTTTTTTTATACAATAACAAATTTTGTTATTAAATCTTAAAAATTATAAAAATATGGAATAAAATAAAGTATCCCATGGAAAAAATAAAAACTTTTATGTGAATTAGTCTCTTTATTTTGCTATTTAATGTATGAAAAATCGTCAAAACTGGCATCACAGCACTCAAGAGAATATTTTTCAAAACATTCATGCGACCCTTTAGTTCATAAAATAACACACTTTTTTGAATATTGTTCTCAAAACTAAATTTCATTAAATGGCGCAAAAACACTATGGGAATAACTGCGAAAGTTTAAAATTTGTTGGTTTCACTTATAAACCACTATACAACTTTTCACCAAACAGCGATATGGAAATTACTTTTTTAGTGAACGGATCTCCCAAATCTAGTGCCTTCGTTTTGTATTGGTTTGGATCTGAAAGTTAAAAACTATGAGCAAAAAAAAATAAATTAAATGAAAAATTGCCTGTAGTTGCAAGTATATTTTTTTAATTTTTCGACATTTAATTGTTCATCAATTCCTTAGATGAAGACTTTTTAACGTGAAACTTTCCATTTCCGAGTTTTTAAGTATAGTCTATACCTTAACCTGTCCATCGTTTTTCTTAATTCAAAAAACTTGAGTAATAAAAGGCATCTAAAGTCATTTTCACACAGGTGTCGAAACTTTTTGAAATACCTCATATAACTTCAGTTAAGTTAAATTAAAAATTTATAGTTTGAACCCTTAAATTTGCTATTTTGAAAAATTTATTATCAAACGCCTGTTTTAAAAATGGATTAACATTTTTAATTACTTTATCTTAAATATTTATCTTAAATATTTCTTAAATATCTTTTGTGTATTTTTCAACATAACCTTCTATACACCTCAAACAAAAACTGTCAATATATTTTTTCAACGCCCTTACTTTTTGTTTCTTATAAAACTAACCGTGAGAATCTTGTTAGTAAATTTCAATCAATATTTAAAGATTTGTTAATAGATCTTAATCAATTTTACTTGTTAAAATGTTAATTTTTTGTTGTTTATTTTTGTGGTATTTTGTATTTTTTTGTATTCAATTTTTAAATTAAAATTACAAATCTGCACAAATTTGATTGTTGGTGATTTGTTGAAAATTTGTTTTACACGTTTTGTTATCACTAAATTTCAATCAGTAAGTAGTTTACAATTTCTATGAGATTTTATTAACCCTTTCACTACCGACTTTTTGTTTGTTTATATACGAGTATTTCTATTTTGACTTCTGATTCTTGTTTGGGGCCCTTGTATTATACAAAAAAATTTTACACATTTGACCCCTCCACCTCCTACCTATCAAAAAATGGATCAGAAAATCACTTTCTTTTGGAACTTCTCAGCTCATTTGACCACTAAAATATACGAATATCCAAAAATGATTTGATTGGTTCTGCTCGGGTCATTAGGTAAAGTTTCGTGCCAAATTTCGAGATTCTAGCTTTGTTAGTCCCGGTTCACACACGGCAATTTTACTTGCGCAATTTTTCTTTAATTCTCTTTGAACTTGCTTTTGTGTTCACACAGGAAAAGTTTGTTTCAGCAATTTTCCTTTTCTTTAGTTCGTGTTGAAAATTGCGGATGACAAAACGGAATTGAAGTCTGTACCCCCCTACCATTCTCTTTTCCTCCCTCTTCTAACTCAAGAATTGCGCAAGTAAAATTGCCGTGTGTGAACCGGGACTTAGTTTACGAAATACACTATACGACCCTTTTTTCGGAGGTTAAGGCGAATAAAAAAAATCTGACTTTGTTAACAAACATCGCTACTATATATCCCTGATGAAGAGTGTATGCATATAATGATTTTTTTTTTCTATGACTAATATCCTAATGAACACATTTAAACAAAAATATAAAGTTTTATTTCATTATCAAATTTTTGTATATATATTTTTAAAATGTGTACACTGTAGAGTACAAGGGCAGTGAAAGGATTAAGAAATTATAAGTGGAAACAAATTTTACAAACAAATATGGTTGTTTACAATTATTTCATCAATTAAAAAGTACCGTATAGAAATTTAGACCAGGGATGGAAAACAATTTATATTTCGAGTAAATTCATAGATAAATTGTATAGTTTTAGCCGATTATGTTTCAAAAAATTACACAGGTCAAATTAAAAACCGATTACTAATTAGGAATTTGATATTATCAATTAATATTTTAATTGATTTTGCACTTATCACGCACATTATTGTATTAACTCATTATGGACCAACTGTTCCATTTTCAAACCAGTAATTTTAAATGACTGTATTTTTTATTATTGGTATATAGTGATAATTAAGATTGAAATTACTAAAATAATTCAACATCTTGATCACATTCGTAATAAAAGATAGCACAAAATTGTTGTCCAGAGGTGTCAAATAATTATTTGATAAAAACTAATTTTTGCTGTTTTTCCAAAAAAAAAAATGTTGTAAATGTTTTATATTTTGAAATGATGTACTGTTAAGCAAATAGGAAAATGGTTTTCTATTGCTAAAAACTATTTTAATCGGTTATATGTATATGTTGGGTATATAACTTAAAAATGAGGGATTCAGAACAGATGGCGTATATTTTACACATGGTTGTGCCTTTAATAACATATATGGTATTTTGGAGGGTAAACATCTGTCATTATTATCACTTAGTCATGAACGAAATAACGTAAACAAAGTCTTTCTGAGTCGAAAATGTTGAATTTTTTACCAACAAATTATTATTTGAGGGAAGGTTTTCCAATTTGAAATTGAAGTACAGCTACAACACATAGAAGTTTATACTGAAGCTTATTCCGAATATGTTCCATCGAATTCAACGTGCAAGAGGTGGTTTGTGCTGTTCAGACGTGGATATTTTGACACGGAAGACATATACATTTTTGGCTGACCTGAACAGTCAAAAAGCAAATATTTTCGGCGGCGGCTTAATGGTCTTACGCCGATTTTTTTCCGGCTGGTGAATTTTGTGGAGTATTTTTTTTTTTTGTCAATACCTAATTCTGGACCACCTGTTAAAAGCATAAAAAAAAATTTAATATTATACTCTCGCACACCCATTCACATATATATTTTCCTACTGACACACGCGCAATCACGATTGATTCACGTGAATCACGAACAAAAGTCACTTACCCTTTTAATGTGGTATTCTCCATGTCGAAACATAGTTTGCAAAAGCGAAATTTCTGGCAGCGTTGGCTTCTCTCTAAGACTTAGGGTTCCAAAATAACCCCCAACAAGTGAACCTTGTCCTTTTCGTTCCGTTAATGAAATTTTCGAAAACGATTTCCCGATTTTATTTTTTCTTAAAATTGCTTCGTAGTCTTTACCTTATAATTTGCGTCATTTTAGAAAAACGTGGTTGTCATCAAAACCATCCTCATCTTCCGAGCCAGAGGATTCGCTCACATTTGCTGCAATATCCTCTGCAACCGGATCTTGCACTTCCTCCGGATTCCAAGATGGCAAAAAATAATTGGCGTTTGTTGATATTTTTTCATATTATTTCTTTTTTTTCAATATTTTGCTTTTTAACATTTTACTTTTCAGTTCTAGCTTGAAAAGTTACATGAGTATTGAGTAGTACTTAATAATACTTTTTGTTTTCTAATACTAAATACTCAAGAACACTTAAAAAGCCGAATTAAAAATTTCAGTTATACACCTAATATAATTCTTGAAAATCTGACCGATCGGGACATGAACTTTTGTAATTCACAAAGACAAAAACATGCCAAAATTTATTCCGCTATACTCAAAACAGTCATGAAAAGTTTTTATTGAAATACATCTGCATTTATAAAAATTGCAATTTCAAGATTACCATTTCAAAAATTGTCAAAAATCACGATATATTTCGAAAAAAAAAGTAATAATCGGTAAAATTAAAAAATTTAATATTTTATACAGTTTTGAATCACGATTTGGCCAGAAAATTATTCAAATTTAAAATATTTATTCTGTTAAAGTTACAACTTTGGTTTCTAATATTTCCACTACAGGGTGCTTTATATTTCATTGCACTTAAAGCAATAAAGCGGGACTTATCACAGAACTAGTAAAATTTGCCATTGCTATGGGTTAAGCACTGTTGATTCATTGAAAGAATTGAAAAACTACGCAATATATTTGAAAAAATGTTTAGTTTCACTTTGGTTTTATTTAAGTTGAAGTTGCTAAATTTACAAGTTTTTATTTATATTTGATTTGAATATTAGTCAATTTGAATATTAGTCAATTGGCCCTGACCATTCTGTGGTATACCTTTGGGGTATGTTAGGGAGAAGCTCGGGTCGTGGAGGGAGTCAGAATTCTCTCTCTATTGGGAAAACTCTCTTGGCCAACGACAGGCTAAGAGATTAATTTCTTTTTCCAGTGCAGGATCGAGGAGACTCTTGTCCCTCGGGAGGGGTGACTTGAGAACCCTGGTGTCTTACCTGACTGCACACTGCAATCTCAGATACCACCTGCGCAAAAGGGGTCTTTCGGACACGGATGAGTGTAGGTTTTGCGAACTGGTAGCTGAGACATGTTCTTTGCGAATGTCCGAGGCTATGTGAAAGGCGTGCCAAGTTTCTTGGCAATCGCTTTGTCTCCCCTTCGGACATTATGAAGATTTTGCCTAATAGGAATTATTGGCTTTATATGTAGCTTGAATCTTTAGGGTAACTTTAGGCAGCACAAAAGACCTAAGTTGGTCGCGGTGCATAGTGCCATATAATCTAATCTAGTCAATTGAAACAACAACTTACTCTGCAAATATTTGCTAAATATTTCTAGATAAAAAACAGCAAGCAGAAGCTGTAATATCAACATCATTTTTGCTATATTTACCTTCAATTCAGTTAAATGCAAATAACAACAGATTTTCGAAAATCAACGGAAATATTTCCTAAAAAATTGTAGGCTGCTGATTTAAAAAAAAAAAAATCTTTTAAAATATCATAATTTTTTGTTTTTTTTTTCTTGTCTACTAATATTTAGAAAATTCTTTTGCAGATTTTAGCAGATTATTTTGCTACTTTAAATTAACTTAAATTAAGCTCAAATATAACTAAATATTTGTAGATTCAACAAATTCTTTTTTTATTCTTATTGTACTAATATTTAGTAAAAAAAAAATTGCTAATTTCAGCAGTTTTTTCTGCAACGCAATTTTTAACAAAATTTTTAGTAGCAAAAATGTTTAAAATTTTTTTTTCTTAGTGTAGTGTTTTTTTGCCTTTAAACACATACGCAAAAAATATAACAGCCAATACACAAGCAACATTAGCTCCCCAGTAAAATAGTAAAATCTAAATAACAAGTTGCAGAACAATTTATACTGTATCATAACAGATTCTAAATTATGTTCTACAACCGATTCTTTTACACGTCACAAGATTTCAGTTACACGTCACAAGGTGTCTAAACTGTGTGAACGACGCTGGACAACGCCTTTTAGAGTGACTGCTCCTTTTTCATATTAAACTCCGAGCAAGGACCTATTCCTTTCTGTTTAGGGAAGAGGGTACCGTTTTTATATTAATTGATAAATCCTTACATTTTTAACATTTTATAATTTATACATGGGATTTTCTTAAAATATAATAAAGCCTGTCCATAAAAGAAGGCAGAAACTGGACTAGTCTGATTTAAAAATTAATACTGTTTATAATTTTTAGAGAAAAACGTTTATTCTTCTTCTTAACCTCAACATTTCTAAAATAAATTGTTTTATTTGCAAAGATGTGTAAAATAATGAAATCTTCTTCATTTCCGCTTAACTCCCTGTGGAGCATGAAATACCAATACAAAAATAATGAAATACCACCTTAAATTTTCTAATAAAACTTTTAATTTCATAAAACTTTTATGCTTAAAATTTCTTAAAATTATACACCTCTTCTAACAACATAAACTCGGTTTAAGCTAAATTTATTTCCAAACAAACAATTTTTTTATACAATTTTAGTTTCTTTTGTTTGCAATAGAAAACATTTAAAAACTATTTTTTCCCTGCATCTGCTACTATTACTAATAATTTCATTTTGTTACATGTTTATATCTATTACAACTATAAATTGTTAAATTAGCAGTTGTTAAAACTACTATAAAATTATACCATAAACTTTTATTTTTTGCATTGCCAAATGATTTAATAAAAAAAAATCGATACTTTTCCTTAATGGCAGCAGCAAAATAATAGAAATTAAGACTATACATATGATGGTACAGTACTTTTCGTTTACAGTCACATCGCTTATAGTCCATTTAGCGATATAGTCCATTTTTAACACTTTTACTGTCATCTAAAATCAAATTGCATACAAAATATTTAGGATATAGTCCACGATATAATCACATTTGGCTTATATGCCACTAAACTCTGGCTACTAAAAGTAAATTTATATGCAAATAATTTAAGTTATAGTCACAATACAGAAAATTTCTAATATAATTGTGAATCTTGAATTTTTTCAGTTTAAAGTTATTTAAAAATTAAGAGGCTAAAAACGAAAATTGGAACAAGGAAACTGAGCTGAATCGTTTCAAACATCGTTTTTATACTCCAAATTGTCCACCTGTTATAATAATAAATAAATTGCATATAGTCACATTTTATGATGAATATATCACAATTTATCGGACGGTGTAACTTAGAGTATTTTTAATTAATTTTTAATCATTTTTTACATTTTTGTATTAAAAAAATATCATTTTAGGCGGGGAGGGGGGGGGGGGGGAAATGTATATCGTCCAAAAAAATTCTCTATGTGTACTTATCATGTCACTTGTTCACGGAATTTGCTCACAGGGGTATTTAAGGGTCTCTATAAACTTACATCAGTTTTTTTTTTATTTAAAATGGAGGTTCTGAAAACAGCGGATGATTTTTAAAAGTTTTGGCAAACTTGTAAAACATTTATTACTCCATAATTGTTGGGATCGCTGAGTTCTAATCTGATATTAAATTTTTAAAAATGGCTGATGATTTCTTAAAAAAAAAATCGGATTCCTATTAATTTATGTATCGGAGAAATTTAAAATTAAAATAACGGATGGGTTTTAAAAATGGATCGACTTCGTATTAAAAATGGATCGGTTTTTAAAAATGGATCGAATTTGTAATAAATTGAGCACCGCTGAATAAACATGTGATCAATTGTCACATATGTGACAAACCCATTTTTTTAAAAGTGTTCGGATTTGTGATACACAAATTTAAAATTTGGTTTTAGACAGTGTACTTGGCAACCCTGTAAATAGTTTATGTTTAGTACTTACTGTTTTTAAGCTGACATTGAAAACGATATAAATTTTGGCTTTTTTTCAAATTTTATGTTTTTAGAATGTGATTCGTGATTCGATCGGTCAGGTTTTGTATAATTAATAGGTTGGGCACACATATTTTATAGAAATGAAATAAAGTTTTATTTATTTCCGTCGAACTTGTGGGTAAAAAATGTAATGTATGTACTCTTTTGTTATATTTTAAAATAATTTTTAGAAAATCCCACTGAATATATTAAAAATATTTTTTTTAATTTACATTTGGCAACCCTAAGTAAATAGTGTTTGCTTTACAATGAATGTAATATGTTTAACATATTATACTTTTAAACATGCTGAAATATCTTTATTATTATAAAAATATAGCCCAAAAGTACTGGGTTAAAAACGAAACACTTGCAATAAAACTCATATGAATTCATAATTTGTGTTGAACATAATTTGCAATAACTTTTTTAATTTATCCTTGGATTTTTGTGAATTTTAGCAAAGAGTATATACAAATAGAGAGACTACACTTCACACGCCTCTCAGCAAAAAAATAACCGAACTCGGGCAAGCAAATTAAATAATTTTTTTACACTAAAAAATTATTGCAACATGTTGATAAAATATTGTTGCCTAAAACACTCCACCTTTATTTATCTTATATTTTGTTATTTTCTATTAAAAATTAACTTTATTTTAATTTTATTTTCTTGATTTTATCATTAATATTTGAAATAATTAAAAATTTTATTAAACTGTTATTAAAAACATGATCAAACCAATTGCTCGGGTGCGAGTTACGAACAAATAAAAATATTGCAGATTGAGCGACGCTGAGTTGTATGAAAACCCACTGATTATAGCTTGTTTTGTTCGGCGGTATGAAACAACACCCCAATGAAATAAGGCCCCAAACCAAAAATGAAATAACGCCCCATTTTTTGGGACTTTATTTCATTATGAAACAAGTGCTTCTGGGTGGCGGCCTTCGGCCGGTCTTAGGGGTTTTTTTTCCTCCGTAGAACGCGGCAGGCGGCTTCGCGAAATAAAGTTTTTTTCTGCGTGCGACATAAAAAAAACTTCAAAATTACTACACGGTATAATCTCACTTACTAATAGCAAATAACTATTTACATTAATAACTTGATAATTCATGCAGTAATTATAACGGTTATTTGCTTATATTACTTAAAAATTGTGCTTTTTAAGAAAATGAAATAACACCCCAAAAATATTATTTGGGGACTTATTTCATTTCTCATATTGGGGCCTTATTTCATTATGAAATAAAGTCCCAAAAAAAAAAAAAATTAAATAAAGTCCCAAAAAATTAAATAACACCCCAATTTTTTTTTATCGAAATTTTTGGGGCCTTACTTCATTTTCGGTTTGGGGCCTTATTTCATTGGGGTCTTGTTTCATACCGCCGTTTTGTTCACATGGGATGTACAACAATAATTTCATAACTTTAGAAAAAGCTAAGTAGCATTTAGAAAAAGTTTTAATCATCTTTCGTCTGAAAAAACAGTTTGTTACATTTATGAAATGTATCGTCAATAAGAAAAAAACGTGATAAAACTTTTTGTGTTTTAGTTCAAACACTTCTTTTTCATTCCAATCATTCCTTAATGGTTTTTAATAAATTTTCTTACTCTTAAATTGCTTTTTAAAATTACTCTTATTTTATTTCTGCCAACTTCTTTGAAAATGTACTATTCTCTTTACTAGCACATGTTGCTTTCAAACATTTGATAATTTTTTTTCGCAAAGTTGAATATTTGTTTTACTTTTTTTCATAAAGTTCATGATCATGTTTATTTCCTTTTAACTACACCAACAACCAACCACCACTATAAATGGTACTTGGAATATAAAGTGGATGTGGTGCTTTTGTTGTTGTTGTTGTTGTTGGTAATTCTGTACCTATAAAGGCCGTTTTTAAAAACAAGTTCTAAAACTGTTGCCTGTTGAATTGGATGGTTTTTTTTTGTAATTTTTTCCACATTAGTACCCGACTAGTGGCTACAATAAGAGTTGAGTTGCTTTTTGTGTTTTGTGCAAAATCATGGCTTTAGATTTTCTGCTGTGTTTATTCTATACAACTTGGGAATCAAACCATACAGCATCTTTATTTTTTTGTTTATCCCCACATCCACAGAAACTTAGTAAGAAACTTTAAGAAAAGACTAAATGTAATGGCAGGAAGTTTTCCGCCGTCCAGTCTGAATTTAAACATCTTTTCAAAAAGACGTAAAGATAATAGTTGACGCGCGTTAAGAAAAAAAGTGCAGAGCCGTGAAAAAAACAAAAGTTTGAAAATCATTGTTAATTAAAAAATTTTGAACAAAAAAAACGTAAAGTTTTAATAAAAAACTATTTTGAAAATACAAATTATTAAAAAAACATAAAATTTGAAACCAAAATATGTTTAATATTGTGCAAAGATATTAAAAAAATATTTTTATTTTGAAATCTATTAAAAAATATATAAAATTAAAAAATTGTTAAACCAGTGCTTCTTAAACTGTTTGTGCATATTTACAAATCTCTAACAAATGTTGCGTCAACGTTTAGCGGCTTTAAGTCTTAAAAAAGGTGAATATTATATTGAAAATTTTCTTTATAACTATTATTTTTAAAGTGTTAATCATTTATTGTTGTATGTTAACCCAAAATTACTCATTTATGTAAACTGTCACTTTGTTTTAAAATATTTCCAACTTTATTGACCACCCAATATTTTTTTCGTATATTTGTTTAACATTTTTTCACAATATCAATTTTTTGTATGATTTTTTTTTTCTGAAAAACATTAAACCATTAGTCATTTTGAAATGATCATATGTTATCTATTGTTATTTAGAATTTTTTGCAAATTTTTTGTATTGAAATTCTTAGTCATTATTGTACCACGAATCCAGACCCAATGACACATGTGTAAATACCAGGCTTGCCATTTTAGCATAATTGATGATATTTCTAGCATTCGACAATTTGAGGCAAAATATTTTAACTTTTTTTTTTGGCTTACATTAATAGCCTTTGGTGTATGTGTTAAACCGATGTTTAATCATGTTAAAGTCCATCCACGTTAATCAGTTTGCTTTGTCGCAGTTTTCATTTTAAAGAAAATTAAAAATAATGACAGTTTTTTCTAATTAAAATTACATAAATTTTAATTAAAATTACATGAATTTATAGATCTCATTGCAATTATCACATATCAAAATATATAGTGCACCACCAAAAATATAAAAATACAATAAAAAAAATGCTTTGTCATACACTTAGAATACTATGTAAGTAAAGACCACTGCAGATGTAGTTAAAAACAATGAAATTTCACTTAAGAAAGAGGAACGACATTTCAGTAAGTTTAAATAACATTGTCATTTGTTTTTTAATGTTCAAATAATTAACAACGATTGTAGTTAAAATTAACCACTTATGTTAGTAAAAAAATAAACAAACACATATTTTTTTAAATAACAAAAAACGCCTGTAAAAAATTAATGTAAAATCATAAAACAGTCATTTGATGTGGTTTGTTTTTTTAAATGAACTATAAGGTTAGTAAAAATTGTAATTTGTTCTACAAATGACTGACATTTACATTAAAAATAAAAAACAATTTTATTACAAACCAAACAGCTACACATTTTTAAAGTATACGTTTTAAAGTAGAGGTGTATACATATGTATTAGGACTTAAATAGAAAACCGCAATTATTTTGGAAAACACGCATTTTTGTCCGGTTTTCTGATATCTAATTGGATTTAGGGTAAACTATTTGCTGGAAATTATATTAACTACTAAACTCGCAAAATTAAAAATTTTCTTTAAGGAATAGGGTTAAAACTTTTTTTTTTTTTTTTGCAAAATTGTTACCTATAATTACAAGATGATTACAAAACTATATTTATAATGAAAATCGCCTTTTTCAGGTCAGTTCGAAGCAAACCCCTTCCGCATAAAGTGCAATTTCTAAAAATGCATTTTTTTCACGATTTTACAATTAAAAGTTGACTCAATTACTGAACGACATTCTTTAAATTAATATGCTGGTTGTTCTGCGCATTTGTATGCTCATATCGCGAAAAACGCTAAAAATCTATTTTTTCCAAATACGCGAACACAGAAACATTTTAAAACTATTGTTTTCTTTAAGATCGATAGTCATCATTAGAGTCTGACTACTGTAAAGTTTTGAAAAATATTAATTTTAGTTTAAGTAAGCCAAAAAAAAAATTAGTTTAATTAATCAAAAAGGTTTAATGCGGTAACTTTTTCGAAAATCGGACGATACCGAAGTTAATTCTGCGTCGATTAAGCCCTATATCATCAAATACGGTTCAGTAGAACTTGAGAAACCCTGCGTGGTAGAGAAGAATGAGTATATTTTCTAAAAATCATTACAGTGTAAATTTTGAATTTTCTGAATCAGACTGCGCAGTTTCTGGTATTGAACCTTCGTCAGTGACCCTGTTTTTTGAATAATGTAATATTTGTTATGTTTTTATTTGTTCGATTGCGTCTATATGAAATTTTTTTTGTGCAATCACTGACCGTGTATAGATAAACTGATTTCTAATGCCACATGCACTCGCACTACACGTTAGACAGGGCGCTTTAGCGCACTGAGCTATCGTCCGGTCAAGTTTTTATTTGCTGCCAAAAAACATTGCTTCACCAGAAAGGGCTGCATCTCCCAAACTATTTCGAATTTATAAAAATCAGTGTAGGATAATATTTTTGAATAATCTAAGCTAAAAAAAATATGCTAAAAAATCGAATTTTTTGTTCCACACCAAAAGACTCCCTTTAACATGCATCAATCGAAACATAAAATTTTGTATATAAAATTAAATTTCGCCTTTTAAATACACAATACATTCTTTAAAAAACAAAAGTTATTTCTTCAGGTGTATCTGTCCAAAAACTTAATTGTTGATGCAATTTGCAAAATACATCCAAAAATTATTTCTGCATAAAAAACTATTTTTTAGACAGATAAACTTAAATAAATCATGTTTTTATATTGTTAATAGTGTGTTATGATTTTTGAAGTAAAATACATAAGTTACGAACTATACAAAAAATATTTTTTTTTTGTCGGGAAAGAATAAAAAAGTTTTTTTTTTTTTTAAATCTTAAACATTAGATTTCAATCTCGTCTTAGAAAAGGCGAAATTTAACTTTATATAAAAAATACATGTTTTAAAAGGGGACAACAAATTCGAAAATGCATCTAAATGAAGGCAGCCGTATAAATCGCTTTTGAATTAGAGCAATCCGATAACAACTTTCAAATATATTGCTCTTCGAAGTTACATACTTTTGAGATTTTTTTTTCAATTTCAATCCATAAAAATATAAATTGCCTTTTAAAAATAGGCCACATTGAATTGTTTGGTTCCCCCATTTCGAAAAAAGTATCTTAAATTTTTTAATATAAGGAAACGGGATCTATTTACACAAACTAAATTGTTAAGTGCTCTTCAGCACTTTCTAGCACTATTTTTTCAACGATCTAGCATTTTTCAACATTCAGCTTATGGCAACACTGGTAAATACAGTGTTATTTTATATTATGGTCAAGTGTGTGTTTAGAATCAATATATGGTTGGTTATTTGATCATACAGTTCTCTGGTCATTTCAGTTATGGTCAATTCATTCAGTTTTTTTTTGTACATGCCCCACTCTCTGTGGTGTTTGCAAACATATTTTATGTCCTTGTAGTTTTTGTTTTATATTAAAAGATAAATATTTCTTGAACAGATATTTTTAACCTTAAGGGGGTCTATATTATATGATTAACATAAACAGACTTTCAAAAATCAACACATTTATTAGGAGAATTTATTTTTAAACAATACATAAATTTGCACTAATTAAACACGTTTAAATGTTTATAATGATTTCATTTAAAAATTTCAAAATCATTACAGTAGCTTAAACTTATTTCGATATTGTTATAAAGGTCTAAAAGGTTAAAATCGTTATTGGTTAGGATTTTTGAAAAAGCAATTAAAAAGTCCAAAACATTATTTGAAACAATTTAGAATCTATTTAAACAAATAAAATTTTTATGACTAATAAAGCATTATTAGACAAAATTAACAACATATAAGTAATTTATTGCCCCACAACTGACACCATGTACGGTCACAGCACACAAACAAAAATGTTTATTTAATTTTCTCAATTAAAAATTTTGTTGAATAACGAATTCATAGTCAATATTTTTTTTACGGATAAAGATGGTAAAGAGGGGCTTAAAACACTAAAATAATTCAAAAATAGAAAATGTTTATCCAGTTGCCAAATATTTATTGAAAAAATTAGTTTTTCCCTTTGTCGATGAGACCTTTTAATGTTTTTTAATATAAAAAAGCCTTAAGTTTTAATTTTTTTATTGTTATGTTGATGAGAATATACACACAGAGAAATAAAGTGCCAACCGAATCGAAAAGTGTATTTTAATGTTAACAACTTATAAATTCAGTTATTACAACGATATTTACATTAGATTTCAGAATATGTTTGGTGTTGGAACTAAAATTCAGTTAAAAAAAAAAAATTTTTTTAAGTATTTTTGAGATTTTTTGTTTTTGCGAGGAAAATTCTGATCATCTGAAATCAGAAGTCACTTTTATTCAACGAAATTTAAAGTTTATATAGCAAACGTTGTGTCTATTTATCAAAAGTGTTTGCTGATTTTGCAAAGTAAACTGCTATTTTCCATTAACTAAAATTCAACTCGAATATAGCTAAAATATTCTTACTAATATTTAGAAAAAAATATGCTATAGCAGTTTTTTCTGCAACTTCATTTTAAACGAATTGTTAGTACCTCTTTGTGCTTTTTTTATAGGTTTATTTCTATGAGTGTAGTAAAATTAATATTGAATTTATATGATGTAGGTTTTTACCCCCGTATTCATAAAAATATTAAACAGCATTTCAAATACATTTTAGTAGAAAGCACATTTTAAGCCTTAAAACAGTATTTTACACAAGGCTTAAAATAGATATTTTAAGCTAATATTTGTTTAGGAATACAGTTTAACGTTAAAAATGTGTTTTTAACTAAAATTTATTCGGAATCTGAATTAATATTCAAATTTTAGCAGTTTTTTCTGCAACGTCTTTTAAACCTATATTTAGTAACTTTTTCTGCGGAGTATTTCACTCCGATTTTAATTATTCTTAGATGCGTTGTAGAGAGCACATTAATAATAGACCCCCATTTTGTTTTGGCGCCCCAAACTAAATTTTGTTTTAAAAATACTTTTCCAAATTGGCTAAACGTTTTTAGAATTTGACAAGTAAATTGCATATCATACAGGAAGTATTTTGTTAAGTATTGAATATTTAAATAATCTAAGTAGTGCTTAAAACAAAAAAGTTTCGAACGTTTTTGCACTCCTGTTTTTAGTCTTAAAATGTGAGATTGGGTAGCTACGAGAACTACGGATCAATTTTGTAACTCTTCTTGTCTCTCATAAATAGTGCATAATCACTCCTATTTTTAGTCTTAAAATGTGAGATTAGGGAGCTACGAGAATTACGAATCAATTTTGTAACTCTTCTTGTCTCTCATAAATAGTGCATAATCTCGAAATATAACTTAATTGGAAAATGTCGTGAACAAGGGATGTTCACGGAAACCAACCACTGTAAAGACCACTGCAAATGTAGTTAAAAGCAAATGAAATTTCACTTAAATAATGGATGACTTACATTTCAGTAAATTCAACTAACATTGTCATTTGTTTTTTAATGTTCAAAAAATGACTAACAATTGTAGTAAAAATAAACCACGTGTTAGTAAAAAATAAACAAACATTTATTTTTTTAAATAACAAAAAACTACTGTAAACAATTAATGTAAAATCATAAAACAGTCTTGTGGTTTGATGTGGTTTGTTTTTTTAAATAAACTACAAGGTTAGTAAAAAAATTTAATTTGTTCTACAAATTACATTAAAAATAAAGAAACTGTATTACAACCCAAACAACTACATATTTTTAAAGCAGAAATTCCCTGAGTGCATGTTTTCCAATATAGTCCGACTTAATTGGATTGTCAACCCAGCAGAAATTTTAAGCAGTTAAATTGATAACTGCTTCTGTTTTGATTTTTTTCTGCTTCTTCTACTGCTTCCTAAGATTAATATCCTGCAGTAGTGAGTTAAAAGAAGCAACACGCTTTGTCTACCACACTTTATCGCTTCGCGAAAGCACGAAAGAATGGTGATGATAACAACATTTACTTGTTAAAATCAGTGAACTCATGCCTTTTTAGATCGGTGAAATAAGAGCGTTTTGGATATCAAAGCAAGTGCTTTAACGCGAGCTATATCGAACAAAAATCATGCCTTATATCACCAATAATGCAAGTGCATCTCTTTCCCTCTTCTCTTTCCCTGCGCAAACTTTGGAGAACAGTTAAACGCTTGCATTATTGGTGATATAAGGCATGATTTTGTTTGAGCAGTGTTTTTTTGCTGGGAAAAAACATTGAAAATAGTCTTCTCTTATACAGTCCCATTTTCAACAATTTATATATTCGTGTAGCATGAAAAATAGCACTTTGAATTTAAAGCATTTAGCGGTTGCTGATTTTAAAAACAACGGTTTTAACATCTATTGTATATTTTTATTATCCCATATCATGCAAAAAATTCTATATAAAAACTTTTATTTTGCGAGTTTTTTAAATATTTTCATTAGTTTTTATTACTTATTCTTATTGTCAAATAAAAATATTTAAAATTGACAAATCATTGATTAAATTTTAATACGCTAACCGATATTATTTTATGTAAGTTTTGATACTAATCAATGATTTCTTAATCAATGATTATGGCAAAATAAACATTGGAGATAAGTTACCGGCCCTAAGTTTTTTTCCACCACTAAACTAAGATTAATCACTTAAACTCTATCCGTTATTTGAGTTTACTAAATGATTACATTGATTAAATCAATTGCTAAAAAGAACAGAGAGAACATTAAAAAAGCTAAAATCATGAATAAACATGCTCACACGCACTAAGCGCACTGACTTTTTAAAATAAGCATGAACAATTTTTCGAATCACATTTTAACAACAACAAAAGTTCAACTCGTATAATGCACATAATAATGTACAGTCAAAGACCGGTATAACGAATGATATATTGCCAGGCCCATTCATTATATCGCAACGACTGTTTGTACTAAATCGACTGCACATTTGAACATTTCCCAAAATGCTGAGTTAATTGAAAATAAAAAATAAAACTGCAATTGTGGATGTACTCCTAAAGCAAACGGCTCTAAAACAAGAAATCCTTTCATATTGAAATTTTTTTTATTTTTGTTAATTTTTACATATTTTGAACCAAGTGTTCTTTATATCCAGTATAAATTTTCTGAAAAATTCGTTATATAAGTTAGTCAATGCAAACAATTTGCTCGTTCGTTATATCGCGTTTTCGCTATACCGAGTATTCGTTATTCCGGGCTTTGACGGTATATTGAAAAGAACAAGTAGAAGAAGAGCAGTCAGATTACAAAACGCATAATAAAATATAACGCAACTTGTTAAGAAAAAAAAAAAAAAACTAAAGATTGCAACTGTAAAATAATCTACAACCAGCAACACAAGTTTGTTAAACTGCAGCATTAGCCGGAATAACAACAGTACCACAACAACAACATAAAACTCTTAAAATGCAACATTTCAAACCGTATACACAGCAAAAGAAGCAAACATACTATAAGTTTTATTAAATATGTACAACAGAAATCTTGATCTAGATCGGGAAGGAAATCAAGAGTCGTTACAATTGATCAATTGCTTATACGCTTTAAATAAATAATTTCACTAGCTAAATGAAATTAAGGGGGAATAGAGAATTGAAAAAGGGGAAGAAAATGATAGCAGAGATGCCAACATATTTAATTTTATTATATTATTACAAATTTTAATAATGGAGTAGTAATTTTTTCGATAGTAGATAGCTTAAAGAAGCTCCAGGTATTATTTATATTTTGAAATAATTTTTAAAAATTTATATCGCACACCTAGTTCAAAAGTGACTCAACTCAAAATTTTAATTTTTCGGGCTTATATCCTTAAATTATTCACAAAACATTTGTTTATCTATAAAAAAAATGTGCGCCCCGGTAGGCTAGTTGGTAGCGTGCTGGCTTATCAGTTCGGGGGTCGTGGGTTCGATTCCCACCAGAGGCACTGGTCTGTTTTCGCTACAACGCGCCGAAGGCCATAGTAGCTAGTGCTCGGTTAGGGTAATAGTATATAATTTGTAATTATATGATTATTAATTAATAAAAATAAAAAAATAAATCTATAAAAAAATATCAATGTATTTTGTTGTTGTTAACTGTTGTTAAAAAAGAGTTATGTCTTTCTTTATGTTTCAATTGGTATAAAGTTGCAAATATTTGTTTTCGATTTCTGAAAAATGAAAAATTTTGAGTTGAGTCACTTTTGGACTAGGTGTGCGATATATATATTTATTTTTTCTTTCAAAACTTACAACCAAAATTATATGTAGGTTTCAAAAATTTTATCACATAGTTTTTAAATTGCAACGATATTATAGTGGAAATCGATTAATGTTGCTATTTTTATAATTGTTGGTGATATTTTTTTATTATTTCAGTTTTTTTTTTTTTTTTTAATTTTGACTATTTTTTTTTTTTAAATTTTGGTGATTTTATTAAATTTTGGTTATTTTTCAATGTAAAACTGCAAATTTTGTGTGCACCAAATTCATTTTTAATTTAACATTTAATAGATATTATTAAACTTTTAATTGAAAGTGAATTGGAATCAAACAAAAATTTAATTGAAGTTTTATTGCCAATAATTTTGTCTGTGTAGGGCAATTCTTAAACAAATTATTCAAACATTAAATCATTAAGGTCATATATGCATGCACTGAACAGCTCACAACCACTCTTTAGATAAATCATGGATGGTAACCGATTCGATTTTGGTAGAGGGTTTTTAGTGTTAACGTTAAAATAACACTACTAAAATACATTATAAAATTTGCCCTGTGGCGATGTCTCATCATAAACGCAAAGTTGTCTACACTGAACATAAAAGCCATACGTCAATCTAGTAACGTTGTGAAATCTAAAAATAGAATATTTGTGTTTATTAGTTTTGGTCACTTCTGAGTATAATATACAATAACAGAAAAGCTAATAGGAAAGAAAACTGCAATTTAGCTGCAGTACATTCTAGGCCATACTTGGGTGTGATCGCTAAACGGTTATAATGTAACAAGAAGCACAGGTTTGATTCTTACAGCCGGCAGGTTGTTGAAAAATGTATCATATATGTGACAATCTGACAATTATCAGACACAAATAATAATACAATTTAAATGGAAAATCACTGATGACGCCTGTCCATAAAAAAGGCAGAAACTAGTCTAGTCTGATTTGAAAATTAATAGTGTTTACAATTTTTAGAGAAAAACGTTTATTATTCTTCTTAACCTCAACCTTTCTAAGATATTTTACTTATTTCGGTAACGTTATTTTAGGGAAACGGGGTTTCAGTTACTTCGGTAATGGTATTTTAAGGGTAACTTTATATAAGGTGTTCAGGTAATGTCAATCTACACTGATATTTTTAGCCCTGTTATGTCGGAATTGCAATGACTGGCTGTGGGAAAATATGTACTGTAATTTTTTTTTCAGATCCTGTCAGATTATTTTGGTAACGTGTGCGCCCCGGTAGGCTAGTTGGTAGCGTGCTGGCTTATCAGTGCGGGGGTCGTGGGTTCGATTCCCACCAGAGGCACTGGTCTGTTTTCGCTACAACGCGCCGAAGGCCATAGTAGCTAGTGCTCGGTTAGGGGTAATAGTATATAATTTGTATTATATGATTATTAATTAATAAAATAAAAAATAAATATTTTGGTAACGGTTTTTTAAGGATAACTCTACACTGAGAGAATTATCTTCACTACAGTAATGAATTTCTTCACAGATTTAATGAAAATTGTCACTAGAACTTGAACATTGGAACGTTTCATAGAATCTATGAAGCAGGTTTCACTTAAGTCAATTTTTTTGAAATGCTTGTAGAATTAATGAAAATTTTCATAAAACTAATGAATCATTCCGACAATGAAGCGTTTATAGAATTTATGATACAATTTCATAAACTTTTAATATTAATCATCTACACATAGAGAAATAAAGTGCCAACCGAATTGAAAAGTGTATTTGAATGGTTTAAAACTTATAAATTCAGTTAGTACAACGAAATTTACATTAGATTTCTGTATATTTTCGGTTGTTGAAACTAAAATTCCGTTGAATTAACCGAACGTTGTTGTGAAAACTAAAGTTCAGTTGTACCAAACGACTGAAATTCGTAATAACCGAATTTGAATCATAGCATCCAAATTTCAGTTGGCAAATAGCTAAATGTTTCTCTGTGTGTATTCGTTAAGTCAATGTTTATGAAATGCTTGCAGAATTAATGAAAATCTTCATAAAACTGATGCATCATTCTGATAATGAAGCGTTTATAGAATTAATTGAAACAGTTTCATAAATCTGTTTAACATTAAGAAGATCTTTGGAATAATAAAACTCTTCATGAATGTCCTGGGAAAATGAATCGGAAGTAAGCCAATGAATCGCTTCTTATGATTTTTTAAACAATTTCATAGAAGTCCAAAATTAATAAAAGGATACATTGAAATAATAAAGCACTTTTTAAAATATGTTGAACACCTGAAACTTAATTCTTAAAACTAAAGTTTAAAATGTATGAATATTATGAAATTTTATGTAAAAATAAAAAATCAATCTTTGAAATAATTTCATAGCTCTAAATAATTTCATAGCTCTTACATTTATGAAGATGCAATTGGTCAAATTGAATGCATTTTTTTTATGAAATTATGATATTTTATGAATAAAAGTTTATGAAAAATTTCTTAATATTAATAAAAAATTTTGGATATATTGAAATTCTTCATTGAATCTACGAAAAAAAAAATGGTATGAAAATGTTTCATTAATATCATGAAGGATAATTCTTTCAGTGTATTTCAATTACTTCGGAAACGGTATTTTAGCGATAACGGTATTTTAGTTGTTTCGGTAACAGTATTTTAAGGATATTGATATTTTAGATATATCCGTAGCGGTATTTTACGGATAACGGTGTTCTAATTATTTCAGTAACGGTATTTTTGGGATAACTATAGTCAGTTAAAAGGATTTTGAATAGATAACAGTATTTTAGCGGTATTGCCTGCCATCCCTGAGATATATAGAACAATGTTTCATTGAGAAACTTGTATTTTACTTTTGCGTTACAGCGTTCAAAGTTGAGCAACTAAAGTTGAATCCTAGACGATTTAAAAAAGAAATTAGAATTCACTGACAAATCTTTGAAAAAATTTAATTTTTAAAAAAATATTAACACTTTAAGTACATACAAAGCGACAAAGTTTGAATTAAATTTGATTGTACCACTAATAGAGGGCACGATTATGCTATAAAATTTGCCGTATACGCTTACTGTGTTACCCACCTATCTTTCTACTACGTTTTCGCACGAAATCTATGATGGGGAAAATGGGTTAAATTGTTGTTAGGGCTGTTTTGGGCATAATCGGCTACGGTATCGACCGATTTGGTTTTCTCAAGGCAAGCTCATGCTTGATGATTAAGAAAATTAAAACCAATACACTTCGTCAGAAGCAAGCGCTTAAAGTTAATAACTTTTAGTTTCTGTTAGTCTGGCAACTCTATTTATAGTTTGTTAGCATGCGTTTTACAGCAGAAGAAGTGAGGTTAACAAGCTTTGATTTCTGTTAAGAAAGGCAAGAAAAAAAGTAAAATAAACGATGCCTCGAGCTTTTATTTTAAGACGAGAAGAAATGCAATAGTTTAAGCAGGCTTCAGCATGCAGCTAACAGGAAGACAAAATCAAAAAAAAAGACTTTCTTAACAGTCACGCGTCGTAAAATATAATCGTCAGGCATTATCTGGGCGAACAAAAATAAACTGAAAACAGAACTCAATACCAACTGAAATAAAAGAATACAACTTTACAAACAAGAAGACACAAAAATGCAATACAACACCAATAACACCATCAACAACAACATCAGCAGCAGCATCACTACCACCAGCTTTACACAGGCAATGCACAGTGGGCCAGCGCTTAAATTTAAGGCAAAACTAGAATATGAGAGATTTGGAAGTAAAAAGTATTCTAAGACAGCTTTTGGTCACGAATTTGGAATCAGAATTTAAAACTTCAAAACGCCGGATCCAACATGGCGACCATAATTATTAAAATGTGAAAGTATGTAATTAATTTTAATCAATTGCGTTTAAAGAAACTTGGTGTCATAGACTCCGAATCTGGAACCGAAAATTTTAAATTAATTATTTTCATTTGTTTGTGTTTGATTTGATTGAGATTTTTACTATCGATTATTTCATGGTAAGCACAAACTTGATATCAGAACAAAAATTGAATTAAAATTCAAAATTACGAATCCCAAATGACGGTCATAAATTTGGAATATTAATATTTTGGACATTAATTACTTTTTTATGAAGTATTACACACAAAGAAAAATTTAGCTATTCACCAACTGAAATTCGGTTACTAAGACTCCAATTCGAGTATTACAATATTCAGTGGGTTTGTTACAACTGAACATTAGTTTTCACTATAAAGCTCGGTTAATTCAACTGAGTTTTAGTTGCAACACCCAAAATATTCAGAAATCTAATATAAATATCTGAATTTGTAAGTTGTTACCATTAAAATACACTTTTCAATTCGGTTGACACTTTATTTCTCAGTGTGTAAGAGTCGCTTATTACGAATCTGTAATCAAAATTAAAAAATTTAAAATGGCGGAAATGCATTAAAATTGTAACTATAGAGACTGTTTTGGTTGCCGAAGTCAAAAGTGAGATTATTCAAATGGCGGATGCAAAATAGAGGTCATAAAATAGACATTAATAATCCAATATAACGTTCTTAAAAAGTTATCATTTTTAAAATGATATAAGTCTTCGTACTCTAAAGATTATTTTTAATTTAAATCGAATATAAAGAGTTAAAAGTCGCCATATTGAATGCGCTACTTTGAAATTTAAATTGTGGACCAGGCTTGCAAGACATTTTTTTTTCGATATTATTAAATTACACGGCACGATGTTAGTTTTACAAAAGTTGTTTATTGATTAATAAAAATTTTCATTTTGAAAAACAATTCAAACAAAACTAATTTTATACAAAATATTTTCTGAAACATATGTATAACATATAAATTTAAACAAGTATACGTAGAAAATACAATAGCTATCCCCAAGCAAATCAAAAAAATATCGCAAAAAAAAACCCCCAAGTAGGATTTTTTTTAACAAAGTGGTAGAATTAAAATTCTTTATTTAATTTGACCACATTTCAGTGAAAATTTCATTAAACTCGTCTAATAAATTCCGTCGTATCTGTTTCGTTTTTATTTTTGACAACTAGTTCCAGTTTTATGATTTGAAATAGAGTTGTGTAGTTCATCAACGACCTAGCTTAATTGAACTAATCTTTACTTTGAACTAGTGAAGCTAGTTCGCACTCTTCGGATCTATTAGGTATTTCGCTCTTTTCGTTCTTTTGTCATTTGAGTAAATTTCTTTTCTTTGTGTTTGCTTTTGAGTTTACCTTTTTTTTCAATGTTGCCAGCTAAAGTTTTTTAATGTTAAAAAGAAAAGTCTAATATTAATAATTCAGTTGCTACAACCTCGAAAAATCGGTTGTCATAACTGAATTCGGCTGAAGTAACAGAATTGGGGGTTGTGGCAACCAAATTCGGCTATGACAAACTGAATTTACAGAAACCAAATCTATTCGGTTGAATGGAATTTTAGAATTTTAATGAGAGTGTAGAAACTTAAGGGTTTTTAGAAAGAAGTGCTCAAAATTAAAGGGTTTTCTATAGAAACAAATTCGATGTACATAAGGGTTATAACTTTTTTGTTGCGAAAAAAATTACATGGTACAACCTTAGTTATTATATGATACTTATAATAAATAACGCTTTCTTAACCCATTAATGCCTGACCCCCGATTCCATTGTCCAATATCGATGAAATTTCACACATTCTTTACTTAAGGTTTTGGAAGTTATTTGATATAATTTTCTTTTCGATTTCCCATACTTGGGGCTTATGAATTAACCACTGATATAAAATAATTCCTCTGTGGTTTTTTAATTAAATTATTTTGTTATGCTCTTTCATGTAAAACTCTTCATTTTTACTTGAAAATAATCAATATTTCAAGCAAGGGTACTTCATAAAACTGAAAAATACGTATTTTAATGGTCATGTCATGAAATCATACCTGTAGCCCAAGTGAGTGGTCCTACCCAGCTACAAATTTTTTGCACTTTAAAGAATACCTAACACTATTAGCCAACAATAAAGTTTTCCGATGTGCCGCTTCTCCAATTTTCCAGAGGCATTTCCTTTCAATTTTTTAGAATATGTAAATTTGCAGACAATTGAACAGATAATTACCAACCCCCAATTTACACCAACATTTTCCTAAAGTAGTTTTATCTTTTCTCCACCTACCTGTAAAAATCAATTTGATGCAACTCTTACATGTCTTTAGCTATAAATTTTTTTAAGATGGCTGCTTTTTGGGTATTTAAATACCCAATAGGCAGGAATGGGTTAAGTCACTTCGGAACCTTTCGCACCGAAACCATTTTCTAAAAGGGTTTTTATTTAAATATTTATTTTCAATAGTATAATATAATGTGTTGTTGGAATAGCGGGACAATATTTTTATTGACGATAGTAGAGTGCATGCAAAAACTATGTAATTTTAAGTAAAATATTACACATTTTTAAAATGTTTAATCAAAACTTTATTTCGTTTGGTGCTTGAACTTTTTTAACCCCCGCGAACATGTAATATTAGAGTTCATAATATGTTTTCAAGGCCTACACGGCTATGGCGTGTAATTTTTGATATTTGAAAAAATGCTAAAAGTTATAACCCGAATGTACATACATATATAAATTTTTTCTATAGGGAACATTCCCTTAAATCTAAGGGCTTTCATCATAAATGTTTTTTCTATGAATTATGTATCTTTTACGACACACGTAGAGTTGTGTAGTTCGTGAACGACCTAGTTCAATTAAACTTGTCTTTACTTTGTACTAGTGAGCTAGTCCAAAATCTTCAGCTCATTTAGGTCTTTCTCTCTTTTCGTTCTTTTTTGGTATTTGAGTAATATTTCTTTTCTTAGTGTTGCTTTCTTAGAGGCCATTTAAAAGGAGCAATTTGTTGCGTGCAACGTTGCCTGCAATTATTGTTTGTAGGCAAACGGGGTAGAGAAGCAAGCGGGGTAGCAAAAATTGCACGGTTTTCGTTTTTCAAGATATTTTGTGACATTTCTTTTTGCTATCGTTCGTATTCTTGTTAATTTGCTTAATTCGTATTCGGCTCCTCAAGTGTTGTGTATCGAAAATATTTCGTAAAAAAAAAAATAAATAATGTGGAATAGAGAACTATTTATATATTATTTTAAATTATATTATTTTATATTATATATATTATTAAATTATATTATTTTTAATTATTACGAATAAATTAAATTTCAACGAATGAACAATTAAAGAAGATTGGCAAAATAAACGTCAAAAAAATTGCATGCAAAAACTCCTCGTTTAAATGTTCATGATTTTTAGAATCAACTTTAAAAGAGAATTCAAAAATCGCCTCCAATTAATTTCTTCGTTTAAATGGCCTCTTAGAGTTTAATTTTGTTTTTTTTTTCAATTTTGCCTGCTTAATTTTTTTAATGTTAAAGAAAATATTAAATATATATTAAAAATTATCTAACGAACGATTGAACGAAATTGTCAAAGAACCATTGAACTGGAAGAGCAACCTCCCAGTAAAAAACGCCGTTTGTAAGGGAGTAAGCCGAAAAGAATCCCAAACCTGCTTACATATGCTATGATTTTATATGGCGAATTCCCACTTGGAAACATTACTTTTGGTCAAAATAAGTGCGGATTTCAGCGCTTATAAAAAGCAGTGATTTTATGGTTTTCAGTAAAATCATATTTCATGTCTACATTATTACGATTGAAAGTAATAATATGAATAAAAATAATTTATTTTACATAAATTCTGCAGATATGAATTTTTTGTTGTTAAAATTTTTGACATATAATATTATTATTTCATTTTTTTTTTACCGCTCCACGTGCTAGCTCTTCAGAAACGCTTATTTTTTATTTCATACTCGAAAACACCAAACACAATCGGAAATCACTCGGGAAAATTTTTACAGATCGGTTATAATCCACGATATAAAACTTTCTGCATTACAACCTGCATCGTTATAAGGGATTAGGGTAAGCTGCTTACATCCTGCATCCTTGTTAGGGAAAACAGTAAGCAACACATTTTTGTTTATTTATTTTGATACGAAAATTATTCGTTTATTTTGCTGCTTCTCAATATTATGTAATAGTAAGCACTTACGTCAGCGCATTTGTTTTATCCTGCTTCGAAAAACACGACAATTTTTTACTGGGCTAGTGCATTGAGTTCAATCGAACTAGAGTTCAATTGAGTTCAATCACTCAAACGAACTAGATAGCGCAAGTCTAATTTGAAATAGTTATTGGAACTACTTACCGTTAATTATTAATTTTTTTTATTGGATTTTTAAAAAATTACAAAAATATAAAATTTTGACTTTGACCTCTTGGCAACAAACAATGGTCAAGCACAATGCTTCAATATTTTACTCACTACATAATCAAGATTTCTAGATTTTAATTATCGAAACATATTTTTCCTTTACCTGAATTGGACTTTTGATCCTGACCCACTGTGCAATGTTTAAATCTGGCAAAGAATTGCTAAAATGACTTCTTTTTCTACTGGTGTCTTCTTATACAAACGACTTTACTACACAAATCAGTTACTTTTTTTTTCCATTTGAGTTACAATATATTGCAGTACTTTTATTACATACGCAATTCTAGTTTCTAGTTAAGATGCTTACTTATTTTTTTACATATTTTACATATGATGACTACGATGCTGGTGAGGATGATGATGTGGACGATGTTGCCATTGCCATAGTGCAGTTTTAGTAATAAAACGACCAGAAAGGGAAAATAACCGTTGGCATATTGCGGTACATTTGATTATGTTTCTGTTGAAAATAAACCCAAATCAACTTTATTTAAAGGAGTTTTTTTTCTACTTTTTTTCTTTCTTGAAAATGGCAAAAGAAATTACATATGTCTGCAGCTATTTAAGATTAGAATCCACAAAAAAAAAAAAAAATAACACAAGAAATGTTTAACTGAAATCAAGAACCTCTATGTTAGGCCAACTTTACCATCAACAAAAAAAAAAAAAAGTTGCTATTACTTGTTTAAAAAGTGGGGGATTGCATGTAGAGTTCCAACCAAACATACGTTTACAATGTGATTGCATAAGTTTAGAATTACGGTATATTTTTGTTTTTATGATCATAGTTTTTTTTCTACGGAAATATATGTATAGCACTTGATCAACAAGAGGGTATTAACTCAAAATTTTTGAAAATATCACTTTTTCAAGAAATCAACTAACAACATCAATATCTATCTATTGTAAAAATTTCAACGTATTCCGATTACTCTTTCATCTCGAAAACCACTTTTGAGACCAATTTCATAATAATGAAGTGATTACCTTTATTTCAACAAAAAGGTATTATTTCGAGTTAATACAAAAGTTCAAATAGAAATGAATCGTATATTTTCATAAAAAAGGTATTATTTTGATTTGAGCCTTTTTTATGTTAAAAATAATCAAACTGTTTTATTTATATTTGGTTGTATTTGAGTTGATACTGTTTTGTTGACAAAATTTGTTTTATTCTATAAATTTAAATCGATAAAATTTCAAAAAAATGGCATTAACTCAAAAAATTGATTTTTTTTTTGCAATGAGTGGTAAAATTTAAAACAAAAACAATGTATATATATTTTCAAATGGAATTTGCTTATGATATGTTTGAATTTTTAAATTCTGTTAAAATGTGGCCATAGACAGTTTTTGACTCTACTGAAAATTTTAAAATTTTGAGTTAATACCCTCTTGTTGATCAAGTGCGATATATATATTTTCTATATAAAAAAAAATTGAATATCTGTTCTTTTTTGTTTTGTTTTGCTCTCCCCCAAAATAAGCCTGCAAGATAAGGAAATACAACTTAATTTTTTTCTATAATTCTTATTATACATGGCGAGAGTTAATGAAGTTTGTTTATATTCGCCGTAAAGTGTCTGTAAATTAATGTTCAATTTCCTAAAAACCATAAATTGTAAAATAAGACTTAAAAAATAAATTGAATTTTTTTTTTCTCTCTTTGTAAAAGAAGTTTTTATGGTAAATAATTTAAGTTATTTATTTGAATAAAATTATTAAAATTTTCTGTAAGAAGTTTAAAAATTTGAATAATTGAATCTACGTATGATGAATTTCATATCAAAACCTATAAAAAAAGGCACATTTTGAACCCGACCCTCTCAGATTTTGGTGAAATTTTGCATACAGCTACATTTTACCAAACCTCATTTTAAAAATTGCATTTTCGAAAAATTGTGGGCGTGGCAAGGTATCAAAATATTTGAAAAATGACGGTAATAGGTACTTTTAAGCAGCGATTACTACGAAATGGCTTAACCGATTTCAAAGATATTGATGCCATTAGAAAGGTATATAAGTCAGCTTTCGAAAACATACACTTGTAAATATTTTCTATTACACTGAACATTTTTTTTTGGCAAAAAGAAAACTTTAAACTAGGAAAACACTTCAAAGGCCAAGTGTTTTTTTTCCAAAAAAAAATTTTTTTAGAAAGGTCTGTTTAATATATATAACATATCTAGAAACTAAAATGGCTTTTTTTTGTTCTTTTTTTTAATTTATTTAAGTAAATGCATCTCTTGTTAACTTCCTTATATTTTGATATCATTATGTGACAAAAAAGAATAAAGTAGCTATACTTTGAAAGTTATACAGATGTTTTTGTAATTCTAATAGATTAGAACAAGAATCGTATTATCAAATTTTTCAGACACCCCCAAAATATGGATTTACCCTTGGTAATTTTTTTTTATTTTTATTTTTTTAGATTTAATATATAATTTTGCGCAGCTCATACTGTTGACTTTCGGAATATTTGCTAACTTTTAGTGAAGTTTCATCTAAAGGTATAAATAAAAGAATGGAGGCTTTGAGTTCCTGTAATAGTTTTAGCATTTTTATATTTTCTAATTTTCTAAAAATGAGGTTGTGTTTGTATAGGGCAAATGTAGCTGTATGCAAAATGTCATCAAAATCTGAGAGGGTCGGGTTCAATGCATATCGGTTTTGATATGAAATTCTTCGTATGAGTAAAATAATTATATAAATATATTTTATATAAATATTGATCATACGTACCCTAGTCGCATAAAAGGGCGTTTCTATCAAAAACTTGAAATTTGTTGATAATGCGTTTTGTTTTTTTCGTTCACGGTTGGCCATCCTTTCAGTTTTATTATAAATGTATTGATATATCATGCTGAAATCAAATCCAATGTGAACGTTTTACAATAAGGATACCATTAAGGATATCAACCTTTAAATTTGAAAATTTTTAGTCTGCCCAAATATATGCCCAAAATCGTTGTAAATTTTTGTTTCGGTACTAAAACGGTGTTGGGCATATATTTGGAATCGGAAAAATAGTAGACTAAAGTTCTTAAAATTTGAAGCTGAGTACCCTTTATGGTATCCTGGTTTTAAAACGTTCATATCGGGTTTAGTTTCGGCATGATAAACCAATATCTTTATTAGAAAACTGAAACGGTGACCAAACATGATAAAAATGTATGAAAAAAATCTGATGTTTTTCAGATGTAATTTACTAAAACTAGAAAAATCTATTCGCTTATAAAAGCGTTTTATGTATATTAAATATGCATTACACAGAAAAAAAAATCATAGTTAAATAACAGTTTCACAGTGAAAATGTACTGAAAATATATGCCAAAGTTGAAAAAAAATTAAAAAAACAAACGTTGAACACTTTAAATATTTCCACATGGGTTTGATAAAAGTATAAACATATTTATATATTTGGAAAGCTCAACTATTCGTCTTTCTAAAACGGTAAAACATTTAAAATCGGCTAAAAACTGACTTAGTTAAAAATATTTTAGTCCGTGGAGTCTTCAAAAAAAGATTTTTTTTAACAATAACTTCAGATTTTAAGGGTGTATTCAAAATGTGATTTTCTCAACCACGCTTTTACAACCTACACTAGGTCATTTCAAAAGTATATTAAATTCGTTCTAAATTATAACACCGTATTATTATTTCATATTTAAATTTATATCTTATTTTTTAACGAAAATTTTGAAAATAAGTATAAATTTAACTAAACTACATATGACTAGAGTCAAAATAATTGTTTTCGTATTTGATCATATTTAAACAAACTTTGTTTGATTTTAAAGCTGTTTAACCCTCTTACGGGCAAGGCTGCCTCAGGAAGTCTTCATAAAATTTACCACAAATGCGTCAAATAAGCGTTTTATACTTAGAAATTAATATATTCCGATAGAAAACTAAATTTGGTAAATATTTTCCAAAAAAATTTTCGTGCGCCGTCCACGGTTTGGAAGCGAGAAAGCTTCAAAATCAAAATTTCGTAAAATTTTAAAAACTAATTATTTAAAAAAAATATAGTTTTCATAACTCTAAAAAACCAATTTAAGTTGACTAAAAACTCTTTATAATAAAATATAAGTAAGATTGAAGCTTTATCTTTAATAATAAGTCCTTACTTTAGTCCAAGGACTCACAGGATTTTATCAGGATTCCTCTAAAGGACATCGTCTTAACTTATAAACTAATAGACGAATTTTTATGAAATTTTGCAGAAAGAAGACATTAAGTATTAATAGCAAAGCGTTGAAGTTTGAGCAATATAAATTGAAGTTTAGATACTTTTTCGCCTAATTCCGCTTTTTCCAAAAAGCGAAGATCCCGATATCTTCTTAAATAGGAGCAGAAAAAAAAATAGTTTTTCGAGCGTGGTTATATCTTGGTAAGAGAAATATTTTTTGTCCAAAACTTCTCTTTTATATGCTTTAGTGTTCAAAAAGCACCCTAAAATATTTTGGCTCATATCGCCTAAATTAGGCAACGATAAACAATTTTGTTAAAGAACTTATTATTTGTTTTTCGAGTGGAGCACATGGTATGAATTTCGTTGCAAAACATCGTTTGCCAGTTAGAGGGTTAATTTTTTTTCTGTGTGTAAGAATCGTAAAACTTGCACTTAAAAATATACATTTAATTTCGATTTTTTAACATTTTCTAATCTATTTATTAGTTAAATATTTGAAAATAAACGTTAATCGTCAGAAAGTTCTAGTCGTCAAAACCGGTTTCCGAATTATTCGATAAACCTATTTTTTTTTTCAAATTTTTCTTTTCAGATTTAAAGTACTTTTTCTATATAATAAACTTTAGATTCTGAGTACTTTTTCCTAAAGGTTTCTCAGATTCCGAAATTTGTTTGCTGTAAATAAATTATCCGATTCCAAAGAGTTTTGTTTATAAAAAATCGCTAAGATTCTCTGAATTTTTTTTTTAATGAGATTCTGATAAATTTTAAATAGTAAAACCTCAAGGATCTTAATGAATTCTTTCTTTCAATTTATATAAAAAATAAAAGTTTTAAATTCTTTTTCTAATGCCAAAATCTTTAGATTCTGGAAATCTATATAGAATTTTTTCCATAAAAAAACTGCCAGATGGTAAGGCAACTCCCAAAGTTCAAATAACTTTTTCTGTAACAAAATTATTAAAATTGGAATCAGGCCTTTACATGAAAATTTTATAGAAAATCCCATATATACTCGTATAAACAAATTTCAAGAACGTTATCTAATGATTTTTTTATCCTATTATATAACTAAGATCCTAGCCCAGAACTTTTTTTATAATAAAAACATTCTGTTTTATTACATTTGGGCTATCCATTTTCAGAGTTTTTTGTTAGTTCGACATAAATTTTGCAATAAAAAATTCACCGAGTTTGAGCCCTTAGAAGATTATTTTTCTATAGAAAATACTAAAACAAACTAAAAACAAATTAATTAGAACAAAATCATAAATTTTTTTTAACCATTTTATTTATTTCTTCAATTAGTTTTACTTTTATGTATTTTACTTACAAATACGATAAATGTTTTAGCATCTACTAACATACAAATTTGACTTACTTTTATTTTACATTTTTTTGCATTGTCTAATACAAATTTATTTAAAATAATATAAATAAATTATTATATTATGTATTTTAAAAAATTTTAATTTTCTTTTTAATATTGGTTAAATCTTTATTATTATTAATAATATAAATAGTTTTGATATCTTATACTTTAATATTAATAAAGTTTATTTCATTCACTAATTAATATCATAAGCGCTCCATTCTCTTCTTTGGTGAATAAATTGTCCGCTTTATAAAAAACCAATTGCTTAGGTGGTGTTTCCAGATCTCGTTTTGCTTCACACGAACTAAAATATAATAACCAACCGCATTGAATACAAAAACAAAATACGTGTAGCCACTCATTCGTCTGGCGGCGAACGTCTTCTGCAAACATCATCTAAATAGAGAAAATATACACAAGCAAAAAATATTAAATTAGTAAAATAATGATAAAGTGATAAAATCAAATTAAAAACAAAAATTAATAAAAAAAATTATTTTCTAATGAAATTTGTTGTAGAACAAATGAATTATTAATATACATATATAACAACAGCAATCAAATTTAGCTCTAAGCAATATTAATGTCGTTTAAATTAAATGTGTTTTTTTTTAGCCGCAGTAA